>JBAWJQ010003773.1:0-47917 GCA_037783105.1 Bactrocera zonata | reverse complement strand
AATTACCCCAATTACCTGTCGCGAGAAATACTTGTAAATTGTCCGGTAACGAAAAAGCGTGCGTTCGGTTCAACGGTTCGAAAAACAATAGCTTCTTTATTTCACTTAATCTAATTGCTAAGCCTAACTTAAAACTAACGGCTTAAAGTAGTGGTAATCTAAATATGTATTAAAAAAGGGGTAAAAATGATTATCTTCAACTTATGTTCAATATTGTAATAGATTACGTTGAGGTAAGTAAGGTGAGTATTACAAATAGATTATTAAGGTAAGTATACAATAGATTTTCTTAATTTAATTTTTAACAATTCAATATTTTTATAATTTTTATAATTCAATATTTTATAATTCATTTATTAATTTTATTTTAGGTATAATCTTTGTAGATATGTCGCTTGACGCAACACCGGCCACCTTGACAGGATTAATTTCCTTCAACCTCCATTGGAAGCAAGGCCAGCTTGTGAATGGGACGCTTAATTGTGCCCGCCTTAGTCGCCACGTCTGCGACTCGCACCTTGCCGTCTTGCCCTTCGACGGTGGCGACGACGCGGCCGAGTACCCACTGCTGTGGCGGCACGTTGTCCTCGTGGACGAGGACGAGGTCGTTGAGCTGCAGATTGCGAGTGGGGTGCAGCCACTTGTTGCGTTCCTGAAGTCCCGTCAGGTATACTTTGGACCACTGTCGCCAGAACTGTTGCTTGAGACAGCAAACAAGTTGCCATCTCTCGCAACAACGAACTGGGTCCACTGGCACTTGCTCTGGAGGTAATGCTCGTAGGGAGCACCCTATCAGCAGATGCGCTGGGGTTAATGCCTCGCCGTCGTTGGGGTCCTGGCTCAACGGTGTTAGGGGCCGAGAATTGAGGATGGCTTCCACTTCTGCCAGTAGGGTTGACAGTTCCTCTGCGGTCAGTAGCGCGTTGCCGATTACGCGAACGACGTGATGCTTGGCGGACTTCACCGCGGCTTCCCATAACCCGCCGAAGTGCGGCGCCCGCGGTGGTATAAAGGTGAAGCTGCACCCTTCGTCTGCTGCGAATCTCTGCAGTTCTGGGCCCATTGCTAGAAACGCCTCTTTCAGCTCGCGCAGCTTGCGGTCGGCGCCGACGAAGTTGGTGGCATTGTCGCTGAATATCTTCGTCGGCATCCCTCGGCGTCCAATGAACCTTTTTAGGGCGAAAATAAATGAATTAGAAGATAGGCCCGAAACTAATTCTAAATGTACTGCTTTCGAAGTGAAGCAAACGAAAACTGCAATGTATGTTTTTACGGGTGGTCGACCGCGTATTTTTAGAGTTGTGTATATCGGACCACAAAAATCTACGCCACATATAAGAAAGGGCCGTAGTGCTCGAAGTCTTTCGGCTGGCAAATTTCCCATTATTTGGTTTTGCAACTTCGGCTTGTAATGAAAACAATGTACACAGTTTCTTACGGTTCTACTGCAAGCTTCTCGGGCATTAATTAGCCATATGCGTTCTCGAAGAAGCGCAACCAACGCTTTAGCCCCAGCGTGGTGATTTCGAATATGCAGGAACCGTAAATACGTTATAACGAAGTGCGAACTTTTATTTAATAAAAGCGGAAATTTGGCATCGTATGGGAGAGGTGCATTTAATAAGCGACCTCCTACTCGGATTAGTTTGAACGACAGCGACTTATCCGAGTACTCATGCAAAAACGGGTTGAGTTTTTGCAAATTTGCGGGTAGGGTGGTGCCTTTATGCAATTTTTGAATAACATCCGAAAATTCTGAATGTTGGACCACCTGTGCAATTTTTAGAAAGCTCAAGTTTAGCTCTTCTGAAGTCAGATCTTGGCCTCTGGAGGATTTTGGTGGTCGCCTGATCCATCGTAATATATAAGCGACCACACGAAGCAATTTTTTATGAGAAGAAAATTTTTCAATAAGGTCCAATATTGAATTTTTCTCAGTAGTCGAAAGTAATGTAAATGTATTTTTCTTCTTCTCTAATGCTTCGTCTTCTGGTGAGAGCTGGAAGTGGTTATTAATTGGCCATAATGCAGGGTCTTCTAGGAGGAACTGTGGACCGCCAAACCATATTGAATTATTCAATTCGTCCACGTTACAACCCCGAGACACTTGATCCGCAGGATTTTGTTTCGTTGGCACATGTCGCCAATGTACTTTGTCAGTCAACTCTTGGATTTCGGACACTCTGTTTGCGACGAAGGTTTGTAGTGAAGATGGATGTGTTTTAATCCAATGTAAAACGATTTCAGAGTCTGTCCAAAATGTTATATTTTCGAAACGTCGACTCAACATAGGCGCTACTCTTGACCATAATTTCGAAAGAAGATGTGCTGCCGAGAGCTCAAGACGCGGAAGAGATTTGGTCTTCAGCGGAGCCACTCTAGACTTTGCAGTAAGCAGCATGCATTTAATACCACTAGCAGATTGGCTTCGTATGTATATGCAGCATCCGTACGCCCTTATTGAGGCGTCGGAGAAGCCATGTATTTGGCAGATGGCACTCGACTCAACGTTTACGTAACGAGGAATGCTTATAGATGAGAGCTGCATTAGGTTGGCTTTAAAGTTCTGCCAGCTAGTGTCAAGGCGCAATGGAATCGACTCATCCCAATCTAGTTTTTGGATCCAAAGCTCTTGCAATAAGATTTTTGCTTTGGTAACTAGTGGGGCTAGTAATCCAAGAGGATCGAAAAGGCGAGCAGAAACTGACAATATGTTTCGTTTAGTGGCTCGCAGATCATTAAAATTGTCATCTAAAACAAATCGAAACAAATCCTCTTTCGGCAACCAATGGATTCCTAACGTTTTAGTGGAACTTTTGTCATTGAAGCTTAATGACTTTTCAGTGCAATCACTGTCGAAAAATTTAGGGTGGTTCGAAAACCACTTCGTTAAGGAGAATCCTGCCGAGTTTAATATTTTAATTACCTCACTTCTCAAAAGATCTAGAGACTCAAAACTTTCGGACCCTGTTAATAAATCATCAACATAAAAGTCTCTTTTGATGGCCAATGAACCGAGTGGATATTTCATTGTATTGGCATCACTGAGCATTTGCAAACACCGTGTTGCGAGAAATGGAGCAGGCGCAGTGCCGTATGTTACGGTGTTAAGACGAAAAATTTGAATTTGCTCAGAAGGATGCTCTCTCCACACAATAAGTTGACAATTTCTGTCTTCTTCATGCATCATTATTTGACGGTACATTTTAGTAATGTCCGCTGTTAGTGCATACTTATGTAATCGAAAACGAAGAAGAGTTGAATATAATTCTTCTTGGATGGTTGGACCTACCATCAAAAGTTCATTCAACGCTATTTGAGTTGAAGATCGACTCGAAGCATCAAATACAACACGTAATTTGGTTGTTGTGCTCTCGGGCCTTAAAACGCATTGATGCGGAATGAAGTAGTGTGGCTCACTCGGGATCTTATTGTTCGTTGGGCTCATGTGACCCAAGGCTCTATATTCATTCATAAAGTCCAGATACATTTTGCGAAGTTCTGGATCTTTTAATGTCCTTCTCTCCAGGGCCTGAAACCGCCGAACTGCGGTTTCATAGGAGTGACCGAGTAACTTACGGTCAGCTTTAAAAGGCATTCTGACTTGAAGCCGTCCTGAAGGCAATACTTGAGTAGTATTAACGAAAAAATTTTCACACTGTTGTTGCTCTGGTGTGAATTTGATGCCATTTGATTCTGAAGGTAATTCTTCTAGAGCCCAAAATTTTTGGACTACTGAATCGATTGACGTTAAGTCTTCTTCAGCTTGGCATAATGTACTATGTAATCTGGGAGGAGAACTTATATTACTGGCGTATTTGCCAGACACAATCCATCCTAAAAGGGTTTTCTGAAGTGTTGGTTGGTTAGGACCATTTTTAATTTGGCCAACAGCTAAAAGGTCGAAAAATGTTTCAGCACCCAATAGGATATCCACTTTTTTAGATTTGTGGAATTCTGGATCCGCCAATTCAATATTGTGCGGAATTTTCCAGCCACTAACATTGATGTTATGGTCTGGATGATTTGCCGAAATGCATCGCATTACCCAGAATTCCGCCGAAAATTCAAAATTATTTAACCGGGACTTGACAAACGCGCTTAGTTTTGACCCCACTTTTGTATTGGAATTGCCAATTCCTATTACACTTAATGTTTTATGCTGACGTCGAATCCGCAACTTTTGTGCCAAGTCCTCCGTCATAAAGTTGACCTGGGAGCCTGAGTCCAGCAAGGCTCTCGCAGGCAGGTAATCTCCGCAGCTGGTCCTCACTAAAATTATTGCTGTTGCCAACATGACCCGATCCGGCATACTGGCTGTATGCATGGCATGTGTGGTTGATGGTTGCGGATGAGGTGCAGCGGGGAAAGAGACTGGATATTGGTGCAATAGTGTGTGATGCGATCGATTGCACACACGACATCGATCCGCTCTGCATTTCGAAACGGTATGTCCCTTACGCAAGCAATTTATGCATAAGGGTACCGATTTGACGAACTCGAACCTCTGCTGCACCGGAAGCGCCTTGAAGGTGGGGCAGGCAGTCAAATGGTGATCCCTCGATTTGCACTGTTGGCAAAGAGGCTGCCTCGTATTTGCAGCAACCAGCGCCGAGTTGGTCCTGTCCATCTGTTGTTGTTTCCCATGATGCGCACTGCTTGTAGGTATGGGCTTCGTCCTAGAGTGTGATGCTCCTTCCGCTGACAGCTGCTGGTATCTTCGATTTAAGGTGGACTCACAGTCCTTCCACAGTGGCAGTTTGTCATAGTCCAGCGCTTCTTCCCATTTGGATCGGGTGGCAGGGTCAACCTTTGTCATTACAATATGTATGATTATTGCGTTCGTTATTTGTTTTTCATCGCCCAGCGATAGCAATGAATCATATACCGCGGACACTTCGTCAATCATTGAACGCAGGGAAGGCGCAGAAGGCTTTGGGATTGTTGGCAGCTCAAAAAGTTTAGATATTGTATTGAAAAATATCAAACATTTATTATCATAAACTTTTTTGAGACTTGCCAACGCTTTCGGATAATTTTCATCCGACATCTGGAACGCTTTAACTGTTCCCAGAGCCTCTCCAGATAGACAATTTACCAAATGGTTAAATTTTTCTATATCTGGGATATTTGGATCGTTATGAACCAAGCTCTCGAACAAACTCATAAAATTTTTGAATTCGGAATACTCTCCCTTGAATTTCGGCAAATTCATTTTAGGGAGCCTTGAGCTGTGAGAAGCTACAAAAGATGTTTCGGCAAGTGAATTTTTATTTTTTGCTAAAATTGACTTAATTATGGACTTCGTTTCAACGATTATGTCCTCTAACTCCCCTCGGGCCATGTCGTCCTCATCAATTTCTTCAATCTTTGATTGGCATTTCATCAATTTTTCACTATGTGAATTTAATATATCTAAACGACATTCCAATTCGATTGGATCTAAAGACATTGTCTTTTCAAGAAGGCCCGTTTTAATGCGCAAAATACTACTCTTCGCAACCGTTCTTTGACGTCTTAACGATTTTAAGTCCGTCAACTCCTTACTTGGAGACAGGCTGGCGAGAGTTGGCTTTGGCTTGCTCATTTTGCTTGTTTGAATAAAATTTCCGAAAACAGACTATAACGGTTGGCAACAAATATACTGAGAATCGATAACGAAAACGAAAAATAAATGCTGACTCCCAAATATACGAAAGCCAAACTAATAGCAATAAAAGTTGGCAACAAATATATTTGGAATCGGTGACGAAAACGAGAAAAAAATAATATCGATTCTCAAGTATACGAAAGCCGAACCGATAAATGCGCAAAATGAGCAATAGCACAAAAAAAGTAATTTAATCCGAAAATGTTCGAACGAAAATCGACAAAAATTGCGAAAAAACGACCGATAATTATAAACCGGAGGGTCCCCCTTGCGGTGGTGAATCGCGGTTTCAATATATTTTTATTATATGGCTGATCGAGCCTTTAATTACTGTTTTATTGAAATTTTTTTTTTTTTTTTTATAATTCTCTGGAGGGTCCCTTGGGTGGTGAATCGCAGAGAATTTTAAATTGTTATAAGCTGGAGGGTCCCCCGAGGGTGGTGAATCGCAGCTTTTAATTATTTAATTTATTGGTTGTACAAACCATTAGTTATAGTTTTTTATTTCTCGCAGATCGAAAAAATTGCGAAAAACGAGATAATTTAATTTGCAATTAAAAATTGTTCACCTTTATTTCAAAATAAAGGGCTACCGCAAAATCCCAAAATCCCTTTGATTCACTTCAAATTTATACATTTAGATGTAAACATACGTGGGGTTCAATTGTATAATATATAATATATGTATATATTGTTATATATGTATGTATGTAAGAATATCAATATAGTGAAAAAAAGGGAGAGCCAAAAATTGAAAGTGTGCACTTTGTTGTTTATTTGAATTTTCGTTTGTTTGCACCACTTTCAATAATCCGCACTCGTTACCTGGTGCGTCGGCTGTTTGCCGGCGCTCACTTCCCTTTTGCACAGAATGCAGCGGCAGCTCATTCCCACGACGGCAGCGGCGTTGATGGCAGCAGCGGGTTGATGGTAGTAGCGACGATGGCAGCAGCGTCGACGATGGTAGCAGCGGCTTGATGGCAGCAGCGAAGTGATGGCAGCGGATTGATGGCAGCGGGGATTGATGGCAGCAGCGGCTTGATGGCAGCAGCGGCAGCTTGACGGCAGCGGATTGATGGCAGCAGCGACGTTGTGGCAGCAGCGAAGTGATGTTGTAAAAACTGGACACTTTGCGGTATAATCTTGCGGAGTCTTGTAGCGGCACTGGATGCGGTAACTTTTAGTGGTACGGCACAAAAGGCGGTAGATACTAGCGGCACTTCACTGTCTAGCGTTTTTTTTTTTTTAATTAGCGTTAGACCGGCACTTTTAATTTTAATAATTGTTATTATTTTTTCACGGTACTTTCATGTGAAACTGTTTCAAACGCTTTGGTGGAATTTTTTTTTTTGAACCACTGTACCTACCGTTTCCCAGTTTCCTTACACTTATGTATGTTTTGTTTGTCTCTTTTTCAGGTAAGCACTTCAGCACGCACTTGTACGTACATATGTACGTTTTAATATGGTAAGAAAGCGGGAGTTAGTACAAATGTATATATGTATTTATGTATATGATTTTTTTTTTTTTTCGAAACCACACTGCACGTTTTTTTCTCCTTATTTCCTTTTATTCTTGTTAGAAATTTGGTAGCACAGGTAAGTAGATAATTTTTTCTTAGTTTTTAGCACACACTCTGTATCACGTATGTATTGTAGTTATGTATATAAATTTTAATGTATATTTTATTTATTGCAGGTTCCCCTTTTTTTCAATTTCCTTTGTTTCGTTTTTCACTATTTGCTGCTGTACATATCCCTTCACTCACCGTATATCGGGATCACTCCACTTTTAAACTCGCACCTTCACTTTATGTCGGTAAGTATCACTTTTTTTTTTTTTATGTATATGTATATGCCTTGCTTTTTCGGCTTTTTTAGGTGTTTAACTATGTATGTATATAACATATATTATTATTTATTTTATATATTATTTCACTAATTTCACTTAGCCGAGCCGAAAACCGAAAGCCGAAAGCCGGAACAGGTAATTGGTTCGAAATAATTATTAAGTCACTGTTAATTGTATTTCAGTTTAGAACAAATTTTTTTTTTTTTTTTTTAATTTTTTAATTACGCACTAGTCCCTGCTCGGGCGCCATGAAAAGTTTCAAGTGTTTTTGAAACACGATAAATAGTTAGGGATGCGCAATTTTAAATTACCCCAATTACCTGTCGCGAGAAATACTTGTAAATTGTCCGGTAACGAAAAAGCGTGCGTTCGGTTCAACGGTTCGAAAAACAATAGCTTCTTTATTTCACTTAATCTAATTGCTAAGCCTAACTTAAAACTAACGGCTTAAAGTAGTGGTAATCTAAATATGTATTAAAAAAGGGGTAAAAATGATTATCTTCAACTTATGTTCAATATTGTAATAGATTACGTTGAGGTAAGTAAGGTGAGTATTACAAATGGATTATTAAGGTAAGTATACAATAGATTTTCTTAATTTAATTTTTAACAATTCAATATTTTTATAATTTTTATAATTCAATATTTTATAATTCATTTATTAATTTTATTTTAGGTATAATCTTTGTAGATATGTCGCTTGACGCAACAAACACGTTACTTTAGGTTAGATTGTACTGGCTATTTTGATCTATATTTCAATTAAAATAACTATAAAAGCACCCATATAAATATTTATGAAACAGTTGAGTCATCGTACCAAAGACATAATTATGTTACGTATACGCCCTGGTATACAAGTTGCTTAAACGTCTGGCAGTTCGCCCAGGACCTTTTTTGTAACATTTTTATATATGAACACGCCTTTTTTAATATTACATCACTTCACATATTGCTTTGATATATCGGCTGTCTGCCAGCTTAGTCGCCACTTGTGTGTGAACTTTGCAGTCATTTACGTTTTAACTTGAGTAAGAGTGCATCGAAGAACTAATTTCAAGGCAAATTTTATATTTTCAAGTGACTATTGTGAAATTAGTAATAATAAATTAGTGTTCTAAAATTGTAATCTACATCGTTATTACAATTTAATTGTATGTAAGTGTTGATAAAAGTTAACAAATTTAAATTTCCATTTTATAAAATATAACTTAGAGATTCCCTTGAGAAACCATCAGGCGTTTAAGGGTTAAAATTTGTTTATGCCTACTTCTCTGCACATTTGACTTGGTTTACTTGTTGTGATCTGTGACTAGGCGAACAACTGTCATGCAGTTTTTTCGCGAGCATGTGAGTAGAAATTATACGCGTTTTCCTTTCGTTAAGCTGCACGTGATCTTGGCTAAGCTGCCTGCCCTTAAGGCATGCCATCTCAAGGTGGTCTGTCCGTCAGCCCTTTTGTAAACTTAATTTTGTTGTCTTTGGTAATTTTTGATTCATACCGGCACTTTTTACATGAGCCAATGTGTTGATCCGTCCATGTAGATGTTGAAAATTACGCTAGTGAGTCGTTTTTCCCTGGGTCATCCATTAACCTACATTTAATGTGACTTGAAAATTTCCCCCCAAATAGAGAGTGAGGTTATGCGGTCTATTCTATCCACAGATCCCCAGCATATTCTAGGTTTGTTGTAGAAACTTCTTCTAACGCCGTCAATCTTGTGGCTTATTTCAATGCCCAGATTTCTCTGCAATGTCAGTTAGTGGAATTTTGAAAAACATTTTTGTTGCCTCAATTGGAGTTGCTCTTAGAGATTTTGCCGGCTTGACACTAGTGTATGGGGACAGATTCTTTTTACTTGCGTAGAGACTACCATTGTACTTTTTTACCCTCTTTTCCGTATTGAATTTCCATGACATCGTGCTGTCCAAAATGATGAATAGGTACTTGGTATGATCCTTACTTGTTAACTCTACCCTGTTGATCCTCTCGACATTCCTTAACAAGATTTTTTTTTCTCTAAAAGGGCACCTAAAGGGCACCTAAGTCGCTTTTGGTTAACCAATATTTCCCATTGTTGTAACCTCCTTACATTATTTATCCTCAGAGATTATTGTTTTTCTTCGTTGCGTTCTGCATTAATCTCTTAATCTGAGATCTATTGGAGACACTATTGAATACTCCGCTTATGTATAGTGAAAAATAGGCATCCGAAACATTCTTCTTATGCTCTAGAACTCTCTCTATATTCAAGTTTAGCAAGGCTAACAGGCATGTAGGTTACTTCCTTACCCGCCTTTGGTATGAGTATGGCCCTCGACCCTCTCCAATATATCACACGATGTATCAAGAGGAATCTGTATTATTATAATATCGTAGATCTGATTCAAATTCTCATCCTATGCAAAATATAGATAATTTTTTTTAAGTATAATTTAAAGGGCATTGCGTAGTTATTCAATAGAACTTCACGGCCGTTCTCTATACCTAGACGCCTTTTTCTTTCTCCAATGGGGGCTTGGGTACAAATATTCGTTACAAATTACAGCTTGCACCGACGTACGAACAGACAGACAATCACTCGAATTTCAACTTATCTCAGCATCCTGATTATTCATATACATACATATGCAAATAATTTTGTGGCTTAACATAAGTTATGGGAAAAAGAGTTATAATACATATCTTGCCACTGGTAAGGAATATATTTATTTCAAACCCCTACATTGGCATTAAAGGTTAAATCTTCCCATATACTAATTGTTTAAAACTTTTAAATCTAACTACGCTCGCTTGTCATAGGGAAATGTTTGGTACAATACTTCTTGCAGAACTTATAAATGGGTCAGTCTGTAGCCCATCTCTCTTTTTGACATTAATTTTAACGTTCTCGATCGCTCAACCAGGCAGTTTCAATCTTTACTTTAAAAATTTTCCAAAACAAATTTTAAGTTAATTCTCATACCAGCACATTTGATCTAACAGACTCCTTCTCTATCATTAAAAAAATGATTTCATCTACTCTTAACAACTAACATTTAAAAGTAATTTACTTACTTTAACCTAATTCCTTATTTAACAACTATCTTGCCTTTTATCACTCGGCTAATTCCGCGCGTTTGCGGATTGCGCCCCTCGCCTCGGGTCTGGCTAGAAGAGTGTAGTCGTTGAAAATTATTATTATATACTATATAATGGTTATATATTTATTCAGGATTATTTTACTAACGAGCAAATGGTAAAAATAGTACACCAGTTATTGTAACTAAATATTGCTTTTAAGTGGTATAAGCCTTCAAATAATCCGCGTTATCATCGATGTCTAAACACCACTATCGTTGGAGTAAGTTTTGTTTTTACAAGGTCTGTCGCAAAGGAAAGAGGACTGTTAAAAAGAACAAGAAAAAATTAATATTTTTCGAAAGTTATATTTTTTAATTCAAAGTAGTTTCCTTGTGCTCCGATACAGCGATTAGCCAGGTCAATTAGCATTTCAAATGAGTATTTAAGGTAATTTTTGGAAATGCTCTTGAGAATATCGGTCGTCGCCTTTTGGATAGTTAAAAATCACAGGGTGCCAGATCAGGTGAGTTGGGTGAGTGATTAATGGTTAATATGAAGTTTTTTGTCAAAAAATCAATGACATGCGTCGACCGATTGCACGGCGCATTATCGTGCAACAGTTGGCAAGACCCTGCCTCACGGTATTGTGGTCGAGCACGAGGAATGCGTGACAAAAGACGCTGCAAAACACCAAGTTAAAACACAGCATTAAACGTTTGGCCAGGTGGGACGAACTCTCGGTGTACTATACCCTCGGAATCGTTAAAACAAATCAGCATTGTCTTTATTTTTGACTTCTGAAGACTACTTTTTTTCGGTGACTTGTGATCGTCACAGTGGTCCTCACGACCTTCTTGGAATCGCTTAAACCACTCATGCACATTACTACGGAATAGGCACTGATCACCATTAATTTTTTTCATCATTTGAAATGTTTCAGTAAACGTTTTCCCAAGTTTAAAACAAAATTTAATATTTGCTCTTTGCATTTTAGGACCGATGACAAAAAACTGCTGTCCCTTTTCGATCGATAACATCGATTGTAATTATCCAATTGTCTTAAAATTTTTACAAAATGCCAACAAGAGATCAAACTTTTTATTTCATACACCCACCAATAGGTGGCGCCACCAGAAACAGTTATATTTGAAAAGTTTTGTTTCTTTTGCGGCAGACCTTGTATGCTTGCATTTTCTGCGTTTCTTATTTCGATCGTATTATTTCGTAAGAAATGTGATATGTACAAGGTGTGTCCCAAAAATAATCGAAATGTGTTTTCCATTTAGTTCCATTATATATTGAAAACTTACAGAGTTATAGAAATATATTTGTCCTTTTTCAAGCACATCGCACTTCATATAAATCGGGAACAGATGCTACAGCCAAAAGAAGGAAAGTGGGCAATTTTTCCATTTGTACAAGAAGCAGATATAAATTTCTATGTTAACCTTAAGAAAATTTGTTGAGACATACCTTCGAACTGACCAAAAAACTTTCTTTTGACGACTTTAAAGCTTATTCGTGTTTATGGGATCTTCAAAGATTCATGAGTATTTATATGACGACCAAAAGCCGGGTTATTCAGAAGCTAGTAATCGTACCGAATTGATGACAGAATCTCATGATGTTCCTGGTATCGTTGAAAATTTATTCAATAGAGTGTTTGATTACCTATTTAAAGAATTTTAACTTAATGTTAATGTCAAAAACGTCTGTGTGCGTTAAAAATTCGTGATGTGTCTGCAAGCACGAATTTTGTATGATAATTTTAAACAAATTACTTTCACAAATAATTTCATTTTCATTTATATCCAAAAAGTTTGGTTATGTTCTGGACACATGTTGTTTTGCATATTTTTATCATTTAAAAAGTTCTCTAATTTCAAGAGTATTCTAGCAAAGGATGCTAACTTTCATTGTGGTAGTTATCGCCTGCTAATTTGTCAACCAAAATTTGTATTAAATTATTGAACCGTTTTTGCGTCAACATCAACATCTTCCAATTGAGGCACGGACAATTATCAGTTATAGCTCTAAAGCTTATCCCATCGACTGTAAGATTATGGCTAGCTTCATTTAAATTATGAACCAACTATAAGCTCTGTATATGGAGCACACAAAACAGTGACTTTTTGCGGAGTCCAGTATCCATTCAACGTTCGCAGCAGCGAGAGGCTTTTCGTTATCTCTTTTGTGAGTCGGAAGTATGTTTTGAATTTGAATTTAAAAGATTCTAACAATGCCAAGACATCTGCTTCTTAAGGGGTTAGAGGTAGTTAGAATGTTCAAAAAAATATATTTTTTTTTTCATTTTCGTTAAGTGTAATATTTTAAAAATATTCTCTGAAAATTTCACGTTGATCCGATAATTAGTTTTTGAGTTATTCGAGAAACGCGTTTTTCTCAAAACTATGTTTACTAACTATGAATCGGTGACAACTGTAACTCGAAAATCGTTCAGTAGATTTTAATGAAATTTATGCAGCTTTTATAATACGTAATAAGCTCGGGCCTGATCGAAGGATTTATATTTTTCGAAAATTTCGAGTTTTTAAGACCAATGAACTGTTGATTTTTTGGCAAAAATTTAATATAAAAAGTTTGCTGAGGCCACCATTTTATTAATTTTTGAAAAAAAAAATAAAATCCTTCGATCAGGCCCAGGAATATCTATTTATAAAACTATTTTTTTTTTGTCTGATTGATTTAAGGTGACACTCCAAGGACTTATGGTTATCTCTGGAAGTACAGTTTTTTGGAACGCGGTCAACACAAACAACTATAACTTCGGGAATTAGATTTTTTTTTTTTGAAATTTTCGTGACTTCAAGTCAACACATCCTATAATAATGCCACATTACTACTTATGTAAAATAACATGATTCAGTAGCAAAAAAAAAAAAAAATACTGAAAACTCTCAGTTTATCGTGCCTCTGACTATCCCTAATCCCTTAATATAAGTATACAGGGCGTATGAGTAACCTTACAGTCGAACACAAATCATTCTCGCTTATACTTGTATACATAGTATAATACAAAATCGGTGTGCGATTGGTAATGGATATATAGATTGCTGTTTCTGTATTATTAATAAAATATATGATTATGAATTGAAAGCAGAAAAATCTACGAACAAATATAGGTGGAGAAGAGAACAATCGTGCAAATATATAAAATTCACATTTTAAGCCATTTGCAATACACACACGCATACATATACACATAAGTTTATATAAATAAAAACGCTGGTTTGTTTTCGCAGATAATGCCTTAAATTGTTCGGCATACAAAGTGATGTTTTGAGTGCAATCGTCATATGCCAGACAGGCAACAGCAAAATGTCTGCAATCGTATACAAATAGCTACAACAACAATAACAGTAACAGTGGCAGTTGTCTAGCACGATAGACGGCACAAAAGTAGGCAAAGCAGAGACATGAAAAGTAAGCGAAGGACAGCAAGACAGAATGCAAAAATGACTAGCCAGGCAGCCAACTGGCTTTGTTGTGCCAGAGTATGCCTCCTTTTTAATTTTTTTCCTAATTTCTGCTGTTACTTTTATTTACATAGCATTTTTTCTTGCAGCTACAAGGAGTGCCGTGCCTTTTTTCCACATTTTCCTTGCTGTCATGCCTTAAACACGCCAGTCACACATATGCCTGCCGCTGCATATGTTGGCACAGGGCTAGCTTGGGCTACTGTGGGGGTCAGCAGGTGGCGGATAGTTGAACGGCCTCCAGATATGAAGGTTAGCTGCGAATAACCAATAAGCAGTCCCCGACCAAAGCAGCAGGGATGGAGGGTATAGCTTAAAAGGTTATATCTACCCGACGAAGTCTCTGTGATGGGGCGAACCGACACCGCCCAAAACTACGTGTCAAACAAAGAAAAATCCCGGGAGCGTCGGACTCAGATTGAGCGGCTCACTGGGCAGCGTCTGCCTCCAGGTCAGGAGCGGCTGAACCAACCAACAACATACGGATATTGAAATAATTCTTTCAAAACGGATACCAGATTCTAAGCCCAGTAAGACTCTGGTGGAAATCTACTGGAAACGGTTCTCAAAATTTGCACATTGGAGCTGACAGACTTAGCATTCGGTGACTTTAGTAAGCGGAGTGAAATCTTGCCGAAATGGCTCACCGGCTAATGTTACGTCTGCCTTCCGTCCCGCTAAAACCCCGGCAAGGCCTCGAGGTACGTTCGATGCTTGCCGTCATTGAGTTGGCGCTGCAATTTCGGTTGAGCCTTGCTCCCGATTAACGCTGATCTGGCACTGAACGCATGTACCCATAAGGACCTACGTCAACCCTTGCGTGACCTCCCTGCATTGCAAAGATAACCACGGGATCATCACGGCGATTGCACATAGCGAGCAGAGATAGCGGCCTCGAGGGGGGACCCAACAAAATGAACACTACAAACAATATTAAAAATAACACGGAAGCTGAACTGGAAAATGTAAACGAGCACATGGCCTTTAGGCGAAGCTCAAATTTAATGCGAACACCGCCACTACATACCAACCACGAAAGCAGCACAGCAGTGGGTGATGAACAAGATAGGCAGCAAAATGTAACCCCTATAGTAAGGAAACCCATTACTGGCGGAAATATGCCAGCCTTCTATCAACTTGGCGAACAGATTGGCAATCTGGTTACTATGCTAGAGGATGGAAAGAGACGGTCTATTCATCAGGCCATGAGGGACACAATAGGACGGATAACCTCACTATATGAGCTAGCGGCCTCTGAGTGTGCTACCAATCCAAATCCCTGTGAAAGGAGGGAAAACACGTCCCAAACTTCGCCGTGGTTTGTGATTGCGATGCAAGCGAAGAGAAAGCTCGAAAACGAAAAAGAAACGTCAAAGAGTAAGAGACGAAAAGACTTTGGCAAAACACAACAAACGAAAATACCTGACAGGGCTCTCCCGGATGATCAGGCACCGGAATGGCAACTGGTGAAAAACAAGCGTAATAAACCGGAGTTGAAAAAAACCGAACCAAAGGTCCCAAAACGGAAACTGAAGCGCACAGAAGCCCTGGTGATTTCGAAGACCAGTGAGATGTCTTACGCAGAAATGCTAAAGAAAATGAAACCAGACCCCAGACTTCAAGACCTCGGTGACAGCTTGAGCAAAACAAGGAGAACAGCGAAAGGTGAACTTCTCCTAAAACTTAAAGCAAAAACGAAGGAGCCCTCTAAAATACTTAAGGAACGCGCAATAGAGGTCCTAAAAGACATGGCAGAAGTTAAAGTTCTAGCACAAACAGTTACGCTAGAAATTAGAGACTTAGATGAGGCAACGACAGCCGAGGAAGTATGTACGTCCATAAACGACAAACTTCCTGACGAAGAGAATGTAGAACGTAGTGCCATCAAATCTATGCGACGGCTTAAAGATGAAACGCAAATTGCCATTATTAGTGTCCCTTTGGCAACATCAAGAAAACTCTTAGACGCAAACAAAATAAAAATAGGCTGGATGAATTGTAGGGTCCGGGAAATTACAAGACCTACCCAATGCTTCAAATGCTTTGAGTTTGGCCATATATCACGTAGCTGTAAAAGCAGCAGAGATCTCACCGGCTCTTGCTATAGATGTGGAGAAAAGGGGCATGCCGCAAAAGGATGCAGCAGGGAGCCACTATGTCTCTTATGCCCACATGGGACAAATAAGCACCCGACTGGTAGCTTTAGCTGCCCAGCTTATAAAAAGGCTGCCACAAGACCGCAAAGATGAGGTGCCTTCAGTTAAATCTGAACCACTGTTCGGCAGCCCAAGCACTGTTGGCGAAAACCGCCTTGGACCTTAACACAGACGTACTCTTACTTAGTGAAATATATAAGACCCCAAAAAATGACGATAACTGGGTCGAAGACAAAGATTCAAAATCTGCGATATGGACATTGAACAATATTCCTTTTGAAAATACTCAGACCATTAAAGAAAAAGGCTTCGTGTACGCAAAGATAAAGGGCATACATTTTTACAGTTGCTACGCCGCTCCGAGCCTATCCCTTTTTGAATTCCAGGATATGCTCTTTAGGCTCACATCGCGCGCAAGAGGAAAGACACCGCTGGTCATTGCTGGTGACTTTAATGCATGGGCGGTTGAATGGGGGAGTATGATCACAAACGCGAGGGGCACAGCCCTACTATCATCACTCGCAAATCTCGACCTTGTACTCCTTAACAACGGATACAAACCAACTTTTATCAAAGGAAGAGCGTCATCGTATATTGACCTCACATTCGTAAGCTCGTCGATTGCAACCCAAACCTCATGGAGAGTTTCGGACGTGTATACACACAGTGATCACCAAGCTATAATTTTTGATATTAATATACAAAATAAGCAAAACTCTGGCTCTTTCGCACCTAAAAGCGTAATAAGACGCTGGAGAACTAAAGTCTGTGATACAGAAATGCTCGAATACGCCATTAGCCAGGTAAAAGAGGATTTACAAGGGAACGCTCGGAACCAAATACAACACATAATTAAATCACTAGTAACGGTAGCTGATGCCACGATGCCAAGAAGAAAAGACGGAGGAAACAAAGCCCCACTATACTGGTGGTCCGAAGAAATAGCTCAACTGAGAGCTGAATGTCTCAAGTTCCGACGTAGACAACAACGCGCTAGAGGAAGAGAGGATTTCGCGGAACTCCTAATAAACTTCCGAAAAAAAAGGAAAGAGCTCCATAAGGCCATAGTCAAAAGCAAAAGAAACGCCTTCAACCAGCTTATCTCAGAGGTAGATAACGACCCTTGGGGAAAAGCCTACCGAATCGTGATGAAGAAAATAGGTAAATCAAGAAGCCCGCCTATATCTCCCGCAATCCTACGTAAGATAGTTCGTAGTTTATTCCCAAGATGCGAACCCATGCAAGTGCCAATTCTTCAAATTTACCCGGACGAAATCGTTGAAGTGTCCCACGAAGAAATACTACATGCGGTGAAAAGAATTAAGATAGGCAAAGCACCCGGCCTGGACGGAATACCCAATTTCGTAACTAAGCGTATAATCCAAAGAAAGCCAACATTGTTCCAAAACGCATACACAAGCTGCTTGAAGGAAGGGATCTTCCCCAAATGTTGGAAGCGTCAACGCCTCGTTCTTCTCCCCAAAGGTGATAAACCCCCAGAAGAACCCTCGTCATATCGGCCCTTATGTATGATTGATACGGCTGGAAAAGTTTTCGAGACAATTATCTGCAAGCGACTCGAGAAATATACGGAAGGAGACGCTGGGTTGAATCCAATGCAATTCGGTTTCAGGAAAGGACGAAGCACAGTGGATGCGATAAATGCGGTTACCAATATTGCGGGGAAAGCATTGGAAGGGAGTAGATGGCGCTGGGGTGACAAAAAATACTGTGTTGTCATTACCCTGGATATCAAAAATGCCTTCAACTCAGCGAACTGGACTCTAATCATTAGAGCCCTGACAGAACTAAAGGTTCCGGACTACCTTATACGAATTGTAGCCAGCTACTTTGACAACAGAGTACTAGTATACGAAACAGAATGTGGACCTGAAACATACAAAGTAACAGGCGGTGTTCCACAAGGGTCAGTTCTCGGCCCTGTACTCTGGAACGTTATGTACAATGGGGTTCTGAGAGTCGCGATGCCAGATGCGGTGAACGTAGTAGGTTATGCGGACGATATTGCGGTCGTAGTAGTAGCAAAAACGCTGGACGAGGCGAGGAATAAGTGCAACGAAAGTATCAGCAATATTAAAAGATGGCTCGAAAACGCTGGCTTACAACTAGCAGCTCACAAAACGGAGGTTGTTCTGATGAGTAGTCGTAAAAAGATGGAAACAATCGAGATATGTATTGATGGGCATACAATAAAGTCAAGTCCACATTTAAAATATCTTGGAGTAATCCTAGATCAAAGACTTTCGTTTAAGCAGCACTTAATAGCCACACACACCAAAGCGGCCAGGTCAGTGTCGGCAATAGCGAGAATAATGCCCAATATGCGAGGCCCCAGACAACTAGTTAGAAAGCTGCTGACAAGTATCAGTAGCTCCATCATTCTTTACGCGGCGCCAATTTGGATATCTGCTATTAAACACAGCTCATATATGAGAGGAGTTGCTTCGGTCCACAGACTGGCGTCATTGAGAACTTGCTGTGCATTTAGAACAGTGTCGGATGATGCAATCCATGTCATATCTGGAAGACTCCCCATAGACATAGCAGCAGAGCGTTGCTCATCAGTTCGTGCCATGAGGGCTAGCATGTCACCTAGCCAATATAAGCAAGAAATGGGAAAAATCAATGATAACTGCCTCCAAAAATGGCAGGAGAGATGGAATACCTCAACGAAAGGAAGGTGGACCCACTCTCTGATACCCAATATTAGAGAATGGGTTATGCGAGATCATGGGGAGGTGAACTACTACCTCACACAATTTCTATCTGGCCACGGCTGCTTCAGAAGCTATCTGTACAAATATAAGCATGTGGAATCTCCATTCTGCATGCACTGTGAAAATGAAATTGAAACGGCAGATCACATACTGGTGGAATGTGTCCGCTTCCAAAAGGAAAGGAAAATACTTTCAGATAAAGTAGGAAAGCCCTTACCCATACGCTCAAGGGATGTGGTAAAATTTATGCTAACATCCCACCTAGCATGGGATATGGTATGTGGGATAATAGCATATATTATGCAAAGGCTGCGTGAAGAGGAAATCACGGTAAGACCGAGAGTGCAGTCCCGAGAAGCTGCAAACGTATGAAAGATAGAAGTTATATATAAAAGAGCTGTTATATACTTAAACAATACCTGCCCTGCGAAGGAAAGCCTATAGGTAGTTCCGCAGGGAAACACAGGTCTGTGGGCAAGGGGGTGCTTTAGCACGTATGCGCTGTATGCGAATCGGGCATAATTGTTGGTACGGGCCAACAATATCTTTTGAAGATTTACACCCACCTTTGGCGTATCCATAAAAAAAAAAAAAAAAAAAAAAAAAAAAAAAGCATATGTTGGCAATGTTGTTATGTACATGTGTGTGTGTGTGTGTGTGAGTATGCTGCACATGGCGGTTGGTGTGTTGGCCAGTGTCGACACTGCATTGCACAACTGCGCCTTTTCTTATGCAAAGTTTTGCGGAACTTGACTTCGAGCGTCGACAACTTGGCAAATCTACACACATGCACCGCAATGTTGGGTATGTGTGTGTCTGTGAGTGCCTGTGAGAGTGTGTGTTTTCGCGTTTTTTATGCATGCAGAAGTCATTGGTCGTGAAGTAGCACAGCAGTTGACTTTTTCAATTGCTATTTTCACAGTCCTTGAACTACTACACTTGCTGATGCTGCACACACACACACACACACACTATGTATTATACACATGTACACTGGTGGGCACAGCTGCTTTTAACTATTTACAACACATATATTTATCCATGTGCTTACCTACTTACATATGCATATGCTTATGCCACTTTGTTTATGCATGTGCATGTATGTGTGTGTGCCACCGCATGTAGCAGGTCCGCCATTTTAACATATGCATTTGCGCAGCGCAAGCAGAAATGCACGTAAAGTCAAAGCCAACAAAAACATCGCTTGCTTTTGTTTCCGCTACTATTTTCCCCTCGGTTTTTTCTTCATCTCCTCTCCTTCTCCTCCGTTGGCGTGTTTTGTTAAGCTGACTGATGTTTACTTTAGAAAATTCACGCTCTGCTGCGCTGCCAGTCTTGCTACATTTACACAGCTCTGCCACGTGTATTGATTTAGTTGCTACTTAATGGCAACAAGCAGTTCTTTAAAACCGGCTGCGGCTTTCGTGCTGACTCGTGCTTTGAAGACCTTTATAAATTTGCAAAGAAATTGCAACATGTGTGCTTTGGCTGCAGGTTATTTTAAATTTGTTTAAGAAAATGTTAAAATGAGAGTTTAAGTATGGACATATAATACTTCAATGCGGCTTGCTTGCATAGTGTTCATATGGTATTCAAGCCAGCTTTCGTTTCACTACTTAATTACTTACTTAATCCTAAAGTCAATTCCTTTATTGATATCTGCGAAGAGATTAGAATTACGACTACACCTTAATACGGGAGAAGTTAAAGAAAATCTGTAAGATGATTGAATCTAGCAATCAACATTTTATAAATAGCAAAACTGATAAGATTTAGCCAAAGATGTTATGTTCTGTCGGGAGCTCTCAAATAATTCTTGTTTCAGACTGCCAGACCACTGTAGTGTCTTTCAAGCAGAAATGGCAGCCATCAAGGTAGCAGCAGATGTGCTTCTCCGAAATATGACACTTTTTAGGGAGTTATGCATCCACGGAAAGAAGTTTGAGCTCGCTGGCAGTGAGTTCAAAGCTAGTCAAGGAATGCATAACCTCACTAGAAGTAGCATGAAGCATCAAGTTACTTCCATATTAAACTTTTCTGGGCTGCAAAAGAAAACACCCATACCCAAATTGCATCAGGATAGTAACGTGCAAAATTTACTCTATATTCCTGCCCTGGGACGCTGCACACTGGTCGATTTCATAGGCCAAAAATAAAAAAATAAAAGTTTGGAATTTACCACTGTTTGTATCAAAGCTATTTTTTAAAACACCAATAAAATTAACGGTAAATACATTTTTGCTCTATACCATTCGTAGGAGCTACGAAAAGCGAGAGAAGTGAGACAAAAGAAACACGGGGACTGTGCATTGAAAGTAGCTTAAAAATTATGTCTTATAATAAATTAAATTGCAATATAATATCGTGTTCAATCTCCATAAATTGAAATAAATATTGATAATAGAGATAATAGTATTTTTTATATAACAAAGTGGTTTTTAAGTAATAATATGCTGTTTAATTATTTTAAAACAATATTTTTATAAGTGCCCTTTTGAGTGGTATGTTTTTCTTTAAACATCGATTTAAGGTATACAAAAAGTTGTGTTCTCTATCTCGCCCTCAAATGAATCAAATTTGTTTATGTTGGTTAATGTTTTCTAAGTCCATGCTGTTGTCTTCAGATGCAACTTTTTGCAACTTTCTTTGTTATTCATTTTACTCTACCAGGCATGCGATTTTTTGTGTGTTATTTTTTATAATTTTTTTTATTTATGTGTATGTATATATTTTATTGTCTTTTAGGTTATTTTTTTTATTTTCATCATACATATATATCCATATTGGAGCTTTGGTTTTTATTTTATCATTTTCTCACTTTTATCAAATGTTTGTTTTATACGTACTTTTATTTAGGCTCATCATATCGGTGTATACTTCACGCCTATACGAGTATAAAATATTATATTTTTGAATTTTGGTGTTTAGAAAATGCATGAAGTAATATCTCTTATCACTGAAGCAAATTTAACCAAACATCAGTATCAACTTATTAAAAACTTCGTTGACAAAAAACTTGATATTAACTTTTTACCCTGCTATGATAACATTTTAAAGAAAAAACAGTTATCTTGAGCAAATAAAGATCTCAGAATTATGATGTTGCGTCACTAATGTAATTAATGAACGGAAATGAGTCCTCTAATTACCTATTATCAATAGAAATATGTGGCTTTGATGGCAGTTCTGGTCAGAAGGAATATAAACAGAAATTTGAAAATAATAATTTTAAGACAATAATTTATTCGTCACTACATATGTCCTTGTATAACTGATAATAAAATCGCAAAATGATGAATAGCACAGACAAATTTGGAAAAACTGCAGACCTTCGTTCACCCGCTATTGCCGCGCTGATCGAATTCAATTTCAAAAGGAATCAGTTTAATAAACCCTATATGCACTAGATTCATGGTATTATCTTTCTTCATCAGTTCGTAAAATTTTAATTCACGCTCCCGATGTTATTCAATATGCACCAGTTTCAATTGGAGAGCTCTCATAAAAATCTGCTGAGTCAAGCAAAAAGGACGTTAAGTTGAATCGATTTCACCATACACATAAGAACTAACGGATCGCTACAAATAATGACTTTCTAAACCGGTTGCTTTTGAGCTTAGATCCTTTCATCACCAGTCAAAGAAACATGCAACAGTAAATCAATTGTACTAATATCATTTTTTGATTTAGTTAAATAATACTTATTCAAAAAATTCCTTTTTTCGTTTATCAACTTTTTTAATTTAATATAATTGATTAAAATGTATTACCATTGGGGGGTGGCGGAGTGGAAAAAGGTGGAGGAAAATTTTAAAAACCTTTGGCAAAAGTTTCACTTTTATATATTCAGTAAAAGTATTTTTGGCCGCTGGTTCCATACATGACCGACCACTGTGCGTTGGTTCAATGGTCTCCGCGAGCAAGCGTTGTTTAGCAACCAGCACTTGCGGGACTGCGAAAGTCTTAGCAAATTTCATAATGAATGAATGCAATGAAGAATATAAGGTGGAAACATCTAGACACTTTTCACTGTCTAGCTTCCTTCAGATTAAGGTTCAAGCATCCCAGTTGCCATACTTTTTACGAACCCGGCAAATTGACCGGAATTGATATTTGTGGGAGACTCTAGGCATTTGTTGATATGCACTGTTCTTTTGGCCCAGACCTAGGAGTTCTGGACATCACAACGAGCAAACGTCTCTAGCTGTCTGAGTGGGATTATTCGTGGCATTACGAAGAATACCGATACATCTTAAAAAGTCAGTATTTGTTGTGTTCTAATTGTAGAAGGAATCACTGATCTATGATGTTTCAACAATGAAGCCGGAAAAATGTTGCAATCTTTGGCGAAGACATGATTATTGACTTTTTCAATTGGAGCATGTCGATGTGGAAGACCCTTGGTTTAAAAAATATGAACTATTTTTCGTGAGGTTAGATAAAGTCGCTTGTAAACACAGATAAGCTTGAGGCGATTGACGCCTTGGAAAAGAATATTCGGCGAAAATATTGCTGAGAAAGTTCATCTACTACATAAGCTGAACAAAAATTAAGCCCTTCGGATGGAATTTATTCGAATCAGCCACGATATGGGGCGGTAATTTACCCGAAATACAGTCTGTCAAGTAAGAGCGTGGTCGTGTTAATTTATGAAAAAAAAATATTTTATGAAACTTTCATATTTATATATATATTGTTTACATTACAAACAATGATGCAATTTGGTCAATAATATGTCCAGTCACCACCGGCGTCGATAATTGCCTGGCATCTCCGAGGCATGCTTCCTACTAATTTGACGGCGTATTCTAGTGGCAAGGATCTCCAGATCCGACGAATTTCGTAAGACAACTGCTTCAAAGAATATGTGCGTCTTCCACGAAGCTTCTGTTTAATATATGCCCACACATTTTCAATAGGGTTTGCATCGGGCGACTGCGATGGCCAAATCAATGTAACGATGCCAGATTGAGTTTTCCACTGAGTACAGAGCTTGCTGCGGTGTTTAGGATCGTTGTCCCCCTGCAGAATCCAATCTTCATTTTTTCTGATGAACCATCGTTTGGCAGATAGCAGTAAAACCTTTTTGTATCATAATTTTCATATCAATTTCTCGGCATTTAGGTTGTCAGTAAAGAGGTACAAAGTGCCGAATCCCTGCTTTGGGAAGCAGCCCCAAGAATGCACCTTTATTCCATGTTTTACGGTCCGCTGAACAAGCCTATTGGTGGAAGTTGACAAGGCTCGCGTGAGAACAGAACGTGCCCTTATAGAACCTTCATCAGTAAAAATGACATTTTCAAAATCTCTATCCATATTCTCATGCGCCCAAGCGAGTCGACTTGTCACAAGTTTTTCAGTCAACAGTTCTTCATTGTGTTGCGCCATTTAAGATCATGAGTATGAAGAAGGGTTCGGATAGTTTCGTAGAATATATCTAAACCTTTTGCCGTTAATTTTGCTTGTCCCTGCCGCAGTGTTAAAGCAATATTCCGCGAAAACAGATTCACTATTCTTTTTTCATCTTTTTTGTTCACTTTTCCTATCGAACCACGTTCTGGTAAATCATCGATATTTTTAGCCACTATATATCGCTGTATCCACTTTTGTAAAAATGCCTTCGACTTTCTCATATATTTAGCAGCCGCTGATTGCGACATTTTGGGACCTTTCGGGTGGATGCAAAAGAAAACAGCTTCGTAGCGCGACGCGTACTTAGCACTCATGGCGTTTAATGTGATTCTCTTCCAAAAGATCAACGACAACTGAACCTTTGTTGACAATGCATCAAGGACAAAGCTCCCTCTATCGGCTCGCGAAGGAATTGGAGCGAAATCTTTCATTAGCTGTCGGTAAAGTCGACCACGCTCTTACTTGACAGACTGTAATACAATACCCTTTATATAAAGTTTTGTAAAACCGTCCACGCTTCACTGTGGCTGATACATAGATAATACTACTAATACCATCTATATGATTTCTATTAGTTGAATTATAATTATTAGTTAATGAGATATTGCATTTTTGTGAAGCAACTTGTGTTAGTTTACAAAAAATGGATCATAGAGCATTTCGTGTGTTAATAAATCATTGCTTTTTGGGTGAAAATACTGTTGAATTTGGGCTCAGGAAAATCCACCGTTAAAAAAAAATTTGATAAGCTGGAAACAGGCGAAATGAGCACCGAGGACAATGATGCCCTAAAGAATCGAATGTTCTGTGTAAAATGGGTGCCTTGAAAGTTTATACTCCAACAAGAACAACGAATAACTGATTCAGGGAGAGCTCTTTAATCGGAATAAAACCGAATTTTTGCGACAATAGAAAGATAACTCCATCATTTCCCACTAGAGTCCAATCAACAGTCATTCTAGTGGACTGCACACGATGAACCGGTTCCCAAGGGTGGAAAGACGAAAAAGTCGGCTGGAAAGGTTATGACATCAATCTTTTGGGATCCACATCAACGACTTATTACTGGGCCAGTTATAACCTATTTCACTGCGTATTTGGTTGCAGTTCTTTTCTACTTTTCTAAATACTTAGCAATTGTATTATTTTTCAGGAAGAATCTGTTTAAAATTGTACGCATATATTCAAATGTATTAAATTTTAAAATAAAGAGATAAATGGTTTCCTATGTCCTTACCCTGCTTTTAAGCTACCTCCACACTAATTTTCAGCCAAATCGGTTCAGCCGTTCTTGGATTATAAACGGTGTAACTAACACAACTTTCTCATATATAATTGGTTGTCAAAAAAGTCTTACGGTATTTTTATTGAATCAATTCGTGTGGCACCCATACATCGAGCTTCTTAGTGACTTAGACTTTTTTGACAACCTAATATATATATGTAATAAGATATAATAAGTAATAAAAAACTCAATTTAGATTTTTTTTGATGATACGCATAGATGCGGGCATTAGTTTTGCAACATGACCTAAACTTGTCAATTTCGATGCTCGTAAAAGTCGAACCTAAACAGATAAATGCAAAAAAAAATTCATAGGGAACCATGAACAACCTGAAAGCGGTATGAAATTGTATACAATGTCCAATTCACGTTGATAAATTTTGGAGGCAAACTAGCTGTACTTAGATGAATCAAGTTAACCAAATATTTCCGAGAGCCATAAGAAACGTCAGATACTTGTAATGAAATCAAATTTTCACACTTGTACGGAAGCAAAATAGATCACAAGAAGATTTTTAGTCCATAGGATCCACTCAATTTCTATAAAAGTAGAAGAATGACCTTCAGAATACCTTGAGTTATTTTAGGTTTTACTGACTGGTTGTCACCTCATACATAGACTGGTTCGAGCTAAAATTTACGTCATGAAGGCCATCAACGAAGTTTGATATACAAGCTGCGTTCCAAAGTAAACAGGACTTAAAGGTTTTTTCGGCAAAATCAATTTATTTTATTCAAAATAGTTTCTTTCTGCTTCAATACAGCTTTTTGCACAGTCCAAAAGCAAGTCGAACGAGTGTTTTGGCTCGTTGGCCGGTATGGCCGTCAGTATGCCGGTGCAAGCCTTTTGAAATAAAAGTCGCAATCGGTCCATCGAATGTTGGATTCTGAGTAATTTTTGGTCGTCAGTCAATTTGTACGGAACAAACCTTGCACACACCTTTCGTAAGTCCAAATGTTTGGTCTAAACGTGATAAATCGATGTTTTGGAGATATTCATTTCCATTTCCATGAATTTCAATGAAGATTTCGGCTGAGTTTTGATGAATTTACGCACAGTTCCGATAGAATTTCCCTTGAATACGGATTTTGGCCCACATGTTGATCGTCCAAACGACCACTTTGAGAACCTTCAAGGGTTCTCGTGCATCCTGCTACGGTATAGGCAATCATCGCCATAAACTTGTTTCACCAATTGAAATGTTTCGGCAAAAGTTTTACCAATTTTAAAACAAAAATTAATGTTGGCTCTTTCTTCGAAGCTCATTTTCGCACCGATAATTCATGAAATTTTCACTGGACAGTTGATACAGATAGCAGATTCTAACGTCGACATATAGATGGCACCACCAGGGGGCGCTAGATTCAAAAAGTCCTGTTTTCTTTGGAAAGTACCTTGTAGAGTTGATATCTAATTCTGATACTTCATCCAGTCGGCTGAACTGCGGTGAGAGATATTTACGCCATGCCGAATAAAAACTAGAATACCTACTTCTACTTTCTACAAGTATCGTCGTTGATAATTAATGTAAATTTGGCTCGCATATGATACCACTTAGTTGTGATTTGTCTTTAGGCCAAGAGCCGTCCGTGAGTAAAAAAAACCGTGAGTGCTTTCCTTCGCGCCTCCTTTACATGCTCTTGGTGGTTATGAATGGCTCTAAGGTATTTCATCTCACCCTATTTCTTATGTCAACCCTTTCATTGTGTAATATTTTTAACAATTTATGTATTTCCCCAACTGGTTCGATAGCCAAGCGGATGGTACTTTTGGCAATCTTTTTCGCCTCTTTGGTTTCTCAGTACGCCCTTTTGGCCTGGAACACAAAATACATGCAGCCGCTTTTCGGCAGCCACTATATTTACTGCATCGCTGCTTTTACAGGCATTTTCTGTTAGAATGCGGTGTGGGATCATTGCAGTTTTATTTCTTATTGCCGTTTCCTGCCGTATTAGATATGGAAAATACTTCAGTATTTCAGAAACTTGTAGGGTCTCCAAAAATCCAACTGCGATCAATAGATTTCGGCTCCCATTTCATTAAACATTTTGGATTCGTTCGTATATGTTGATACTTTCGGTGGTGAGTCTCGTGCTGCTGAGCCATTATCCCTCTTTTAGTGTGACTTGAAACCTTCTTAGCATTACCGGCTAATTTAAAATTTTTACCGTTTGGGGTCTTTAACCTATTCTTTATCAGCACACTGCGAAGAAGGCAGCTTTTCGAAAGCAAAATACTGTAAACTTGCACTTCCTCTAGCTTATTTCGTTTATATATGGATCAGAGTTGGTAACTACGGCTTTCCCCCAACTCACTTGCGGCTCCGCAAGGAACAGCGACGTAATGCAAGCACGGTTAAAAACAACATTTCGTAGAACTACCGTTACATACATACACTCGTCGGTTTCGGTTGACTAGATAGTTAATAACTACATATCCCCCACCGCTGCACACATACTGACGCAAATAATTACTCATACGCCCCATATGCCCAGCAGCAATCTGTTTGACCACGAAATTGCTGTTACAAAAAGAAGCAGCGCACAAAAACACTTTAATTGCCAGCGCACACAGAAGTTGATTAGCTTTTTTAAGCAAAAAAAACAAAAAAACAACAAATAAAATAAAAATAGATGAACTACAACAACATAGTCGCACATAATTCCCTAGTTTCACGTATCAACCTGACCTAACCTAATTTGCTCCCTGCTGTAAAAGCGCCGCTGATACCTTTTCACTTATTTACACACCCATACACGCGCACAGCGTTTTTTTGTAGATTAGATTACTACTAAATATATGTACATGTGTATGTGTGTGTGTGTGAGCTTGTCAGCCACATTGGCCACAATCTCATTAACGTAAAGTAAACGTGAGTGTAGTGGTGAGCAGCAACAACCAAATGTAGAGAAACAAACCCATTGAGACTTGCCACACATACATATAACTGTATGTATGTATAATATAGCGAGCATTTTTCTCGCGTTCACACTGTTTAAGCGTATGTGTGTGTGGGTGTGCGCTTGGCAGTTATACAGAAGATGGCAGCGTTTACTTTGTACACAACACCTCAACCACAAAACTTATTCCATTACTTCTTCAGTCAGTTTGTCAGTTAATATTAAAAGTAATTTCGCCAGCAATAAATGTCATCAGGTGGCAAGGTATGTGCCACAGCTGACATTCATTTTTGAGCTCCACCCAACCTAAACACTCATACAAATACTAATAATAATAAAGCTGCTAGTAAATGCCGAGCAGCGCAGGTGTGGCAAATGGCAGCTCAAATGGTGATAAGGCGAAATTTCTGTCTGCCCGACGCGTTCCGTGTTTTCTAGCCTCCAGCGTCTTACTGCTAGCCTTCACGCAAAATGCAAGCAATTAAAATGCTATTTTGCAAGTAAAGAGGTTCTATAAATAGCGCTCTGGACTTGACCTCCAAGACATGCCACTGCAAACGCAACAATTTTGCGTTACTACAAAATGTATAGCATACTTTTGTGCGCCCATCCATTGCAGCATTAGCAATCAAAATGTGTAGCACACTTTTTGAGGGCGAGTTTATGTACTCATTGTGTAATCCCGCCCCGCAGCAGTAATTGACTGGCATGCGCTTGAATTAATCAAAACAAAAAATATATTTCCTTTGTTTGTGTGGCAAACAGCTGCGCGCATAAAAACAATAAATAGACGCTAAGCAAGCTTGTCAAAAATGTCAGCTGTCTGTTGAGTGGGAGCGCGTATTTGGCAGCTGCTCAGCGCGCATGTGCACTGGAAAGCGCAGCAACGACGAAAATGTGCGCTCATTCCACGCTACTCCGAAAGCTTTTATTCAGCGCGGCGAAAACTTTGTAGCTCTGAGCACATTTTAGTCCGAATTTAGAGTTGACTGCCACCAGAGCACGGGAGCGTCATGCATGAATCGCTAGTTAAAGTATCAGCCTTTAATTTTGCGCGCTCCTCGCCAACTATTTTCCAACGTCCTTGTACTACAGCGCAGTTTCGTACATTCTTTGCTTGCTACAAACGTTCCAAATCGCACGAAGCGTAGCATTCGCTTTTAAAAGTCGCAGTTTGTGCAGTTTCGCACTCAGTTGACCCGACACAGCTGCTTTGCGCTGTTGTCGCCTCACGCATTTCGTAATTATTTGCAGCGCTTCGATGAATCTTTGCTAGTTCGCAGCAAGCCTGCAAGTGTAGCACTCTTTCGAAAACTTTTTAAAGAATTATTTATGGTTTCAAATTTCGGATGTATAGGCCGTACTGTACGCTTAAATCAGGAGTTGTTGGTATAACATATTGTATCATACAAATGTACAGATGTACATTGCATTATTTATATATACATACAGTTACGCATTGTAGGTCACTAAGCGTATCATTATTTAACAAATTAATTCTTAGTTAACTTCCTGTACAACCGCATATGACTAAGTACCCTACAGCCAACTTTCCTACTTGTAAATGACCCAAACTACTCGTCTATTCGTTCAAATTTCCAATCAGACTGAAGTAATGAATTTCACATCTAAATATAAACCTTAAATAGCCTTCCATTTGAACCTTTGAGTCACTTTGATTTCGTTGGATCAAAGCTTGCTACCATAGGAGTCGAGAAATTCTAAGCGTAGCCACGATCTTTCAATTGCTTTAAGACATAAAGACATGCTTTAAGACTTAATATACATGTAAATGTGTAATTATGTGAAAATTTACATTAACAAATTTAGATATGTTCAAGAAAAATATTTTCCCACTTGGCGGAGTTGAACGCATTCTTCACATCCAGGATTATTAGCGCCCAGTATTTTTTTGTGCCACCTTTCCATTTTCTTCCATTTACTGCACACTTCACAGTATCAACTACTTCCCTTAATGCGTCAATAGTGGACTTCTTTTTTATAAAGCCGTTTTGTCTCTCTGATAATCTACCAGCTTTTTGGATTGTTAACGCCAATCGGTTTCTGACAATGCCTTCGTACATTTTACCAACCGTGTCGAACATGTACAGAGGTCGAGACGACGACGAGATGTAGGTTCTTCTGATAGCTTTTTTGTGTTGGGAGTAGTACCAGACACTGTACCTTCCACGAATCGGGGAACACCTCTTCTAATATACACGCATTGTACATGTTAATAAACATACCGGGTCTTAGAGTCATGTTTTCTTTAACGGCTCTATTTGGTATACCATCTATTTTTGATTTTTTTCGAAATAACCAATAGTTTTTCTTTTGTGACAAATAGGAATGGCTTTGTAGTTTCGTTTCACTTAACTTCCCCAGGAGTATATATTTGTTTCTTCACAGAGCTTGTTGAAACAAGATTTTTTTCTACGGGTAATGGCTGGATTTAGGAGTTTCTTTTGGTATTTAAGTTCTTCTCTGAGGTGGATTCTCACCTCCATTGTTACGCTGTACGCGGCGACCAGCTGAGTGACAGAGCTTCTTCAGTTGGCGTCTTCGTCTGGCGCCTTTGCCACTCTATGAATCAAATTCCTTTTGCCGCCAACTTCGTTTTCGAGAGATATATCTCCGACGGAGATCCATTTCGTCGCATTTAATTTCAACCTATTTCGACATAACTATTTATACGAATTATCTAAATCGCTTTGTAATTTTGCGCTAGCTGCTGAATTATTCGCATCGCTAATACTAAGTAAAGCCTCATCTCATCAATAATATCATTTATATAACGGGTTTTTCAATGGAAAGGCTACAAAAGTAGTCACATTTTGGTTCAGTAAGGTTTGCCATTTCATCATGGAAAGATATACGATCCAACAACGAGTTGAAATTATTGAAATTGACTACCGAAATTCGGAGACATTGGCCTCAACTTTAAGAGCACTACGTCTAATTTATAGTCCCAATAATCGTCCTGTGAGATCAACAATTGAGTGTCTAGTGGAAAAATTTGAACCCATAGGCACAGTACAAAATTTTCCCCTGAGACAAAGAAGTGCCCGTAGTGTCGAGAATATTGCTGCCGTTGTCACTGCGTCGTAGTGGCGAATTTTGCGAAAGATCTTGGCCTGCATCCTTACAAGATCAAATTGACGCAAGAGTTGAAGCCGCTTGGTCACCAGAATCGTCGTATGTTCGCGAACTGGCCTAAGCAATAACTAGAAAATGATCCGAATTTTCATCAAAAAATCATTTTCAACGATCATGTTCATTTCTGGCTGAATGGCTTCGTCAATATGCGTTATTGGTCAAGCAGCAATCTACACGTACTCCATGAGAGACTGTGATGATCAAGAGCTGCACGTTGCTGTGAATGGGAAGCGCTAACGCTCAATGATAACCAAATTTTTTCGGCATGATGTGGACTTGGACAATATGTGGTTCCAATAAGACAGCGCCACAAGCCGCACAGCGAATGTCACAATCGATTTATCAAAATATATCAAAAATTAAAATCAATTGTGGTGAAGGTGTTATCTCATGAAATGGCTCAGTCAATTGCCAGCCACGTTCGTGCAATTTGACGCCGTTAGACTATTTTCTGTGGGACTACGTCAAGTCTATGATTTATGCCAACAAGCCAGCAACGATTGATGAATTTTGAATTAATATCGAAAGTGATATTATATTACACCAATGATACTTTTGTAGCGCTCTTCTTGGAAAACCCGGTATACCAGAAATAATATACTTAGATGCCAAAACAATACATTGTGGAAATCTTAAAGGAGCTAAAACTTGTTTTAATTTAAAAGAATCTATCACTGTATTTTGTTTTCTACCTGGAACATAACTTTTAAACCGTTTTCATGTTTTCCGTTTCTTTCTTTTAAGGTTTTGAGCAAAGATATCATGATCCACTGTTTGAAATTCTCTTTTTAAATTCAAAAAATATCACAATAAAGTTTTGTTTGCTCTTTAGCTCTTCTTTCCACTATACCGTTGGTTTGTGTAATCGGACTATTGCCATGCCTACAAACCGCCAGGACCCAAAAACCTTGTAACTAAGCACTAAATTAAGATATAATGTAATTTGGCACAAGAGGTTGCAATAGCAGAGGCATCTGTGGGCAAAAACTTGGGCGAAAACTTGATCTAGCCCCAATATAACTAATTTCAGGGTTCCCGAACAACCAGCTGACTTTACTCTATATAATTGGATTTTTAGTATGTGGCATGTTAATGATATATGTTACTAGCAATATTATATAAAATTCGGTCAGTACTAACTCAACTTCCATATATTACAAATAATGATGACCGTTTTTCTAACAAATGTCGAATATGTCTGTCAGTGTATGAGATATATATAGTATTAGTATATAGTATAAATTTGTTTGGATTCCGATTCTCTGGTTGACAGTTTTGCACTTCAAAGTTTTTTCTCGACTTCTTTAACTTGTTTACAACTTCATTCAAATACTATAAGAAGACAGCATCACTTGTGCTGGGTGAGGAGACCAATTTTCCATTTTCCGCACATTCCTTTAAGTTTATTATTACGCACCAAATGTTGTTATCTATGACACATAATATTATATATCACTGAGCTATGAACATACGTATATAAGAACACCACCTCATGTGCCTGCTAGGTGAAACATGCATTATATGTTTCACTACAGGGTCCGGCACTCGAAGCCACTTAAAAAAGCAATAAATTCGATAACAATGGCCTTGAAAACGAATCGCATGCTGCTGAATGTGATTTGCCGGTATTTTGACCCACTCACGGACAATGGCTTTTTTCAGCATCTCGAGACTGGTGTATTTTTTACTTCGGACCTAGCTCTCCAAAATGTCCCAGAGAGAATAATCCACCATTATTTTTCGCGGGTTTTGCCTCCTGGTAGCCAACCGATGACTTAGATTCTCGTATGAACGGTCAGTCAAGTAAACCCTATCAGTTTGAGAGTTTACGAATTGCTGAATTGGAAAAATTGTTTCGTCAGAAAACACAATGTTCGGAATTTGACCGCTTTCGGCCAAGCGAACCAACTATTTTGCTCTCTCAAGTCTTACTTGTTGCTGCTTCGGTGTGAGATCATGGGCCTATTGGAATTTGTAAAACTTGACTTTGAGCTCATTTTTCAAATACGTCGGATGCTGCGGTCGGATATTTTCAGTTCTTTAGCCATTTGATTGGCACTTCGTCGTGGATTTCGCTCAAGTTGTTTCTTCACTTTCCGAACCATTCCATGTGACGTTGCACTCTTTTGATGACCACCTCCATGGCGTTTTGCGATGCTACCAGTATCATTGTAACGAGTGATGGTGCGATAAACAAAAACTTTATTCACATTAAACATTTGAATTCCATCGCTGATCACGTTTTTTTGCGTTCACTTTTGGCAAAACGATTTGTACAGTTTTGAAAAATACTCCGAACTGTCATTAAGCAAATTCATAAAACTGTGCCGGACTCTGTATATAGCTCTGACTTGTAGTACATGTTTCTGAGCAGAATAAATATTATAGCAGGTATATGTACCACAATAAGACTTTATGTATTATTTTTTTATGTATTATACCTTACAACCTACTAGTTTTTCACATGCACTTAATTCTCACAAATTGCCAGGCTCTCAGAAGTTTAGCTAAGCTTATACTTTGCACATACCTATTTATTTTAATTTGGGACGCACTACTACATATACTGTGAGCATCAAAAATAAGTAAACAGCAATTCTGTAACTATTAAAGTGTTTATTACAACGCAGTCTTTAACCCATTAATGACAACGTATGATGTATCATACGCAAAAAGAGCTTTTTTTAAAAATTCGTCAAAAATCCGAAATGAAATAAAAGCTTTATATATTTGCAGTGTGAGCAAGATAAAAGGATTGTTGCATGTGAAAAGCTTTTTAATTGTCGCTTAAAGCTCATTTGTTTACAATCTTCGCGCCAATTTACGTAGCATTTTTCGGAGAAGTGAATAATGACTCGAAGGTGAGGTTTATATTTTTATAAATAGTAAGTGAGGAATTTGTACAACTTAAAATGTGCATAAACTTAAAGCTAAAACCCTAAGCTATCAAATGAATATAAGGTGCAGTGAAAAATTGAGCTCCGAAAATGTTTTAACTATTTGTAAACTATTGCGTATGTTTTATCATACGTAAACGCTAGCCCAGTTTTTGCTATATGAAAATTCATTCCTAATATCTCCTTGTAGACAAGCAACAACTGAGGAGATAGTTGGATGGCTCCAAGATTTAAATGAAGATGATGATGCAGAGATTATAGAAAACATTAATAATGCCAATGTTATTCATGTGACTTTGCAAAAAATACATCGCTACCTTCATTTCAATGATAATACACAAATTGATTCGAATAATAAGGCATTCAAAGTTCAGCCTGTTCTTGATCATTTAAATACAAAGTTTAAAGAGCTTGGAAAACCCTTTGAAACTTCATTTTCTGTAGACGAATCGATGGAGCCGTATTTTGGTAGTTTATACGAGGAAAACCAATTCGCTATGGATACAAAATTTGGTGTATGACTACTTCAGAAGAATATTTGTTGAACTTCGATTTGTACACCGGAAAAAACATGATTCGATCTAATGAGCCCTTAGGTTTATCTGTCACAAAAAGTTTATGTTATGACATAGTTCTCGAACTCAGCACTGTATTTCTAGATAACTGTTTCAATAGTTTTAAATTATTAGAAGAGTTTGATAAGAAAAATATGACAGTGGTGGGAACGATTCGCTCGGACCGTATTGAAAATGCTCCTTTGAGCAGCATGAAAAGAGAACTCCGTGGTACTTGTGAAGCACTAAAATCTAAAAATATTACCCTAGTTAGGTGGAATGATAACAATAATGTCACCATTGCAACAAAATGTAAAAACGACAACATAACGACAACAACCGGATTATGCAAAAGATATGATCGACAACAGAAACGCAGACAAGACGTAAAGCAACCAGTCATTATCAAGGAGTATAATTCGGGAATCTGTGGAGTCGATCTCTTTGACGAGCAAAGAGCAGCGTACCGAACTCGGATTCGGTCAAGAAAATGGTGTTGGGCCATTTTCAGATTTTGCTTAAATGGTGCCGTTGTAAATTTATGGATATTATTTCGGAAAGCTTATCCACAAGTTACTCTTCTCGGCTTCATCCGACGACTTACAAGAAGCATACTTTCAAAGCCAAAAGATTTTCATCCAGTCTCATCACGAAAGAGAAAACGAGAAAAAGAAACTAGATACGACGGAATCGAGCACAATGTAAATTACTCAAAAACTCAGCGCCGATGCAAAAGTTGTGGAAAGTGTACGAAATTTATATGCATGAAATGTAATTTTGGCTTGCACCCAGATTACTGTTTCTACAAATATCATGTAAACTGAGTCGGCAACTAAATCTGAAAATTAACAGTGAATATGTCATTAAATATAAAAATACGATGTCAATTTGAACTCAAAAGTTATAGTGATGTTTACATTTTATTTTCATAGAGGCAGGTCTCCGTATACGTTTATGTATGATATATCATACGCTCCGCCGCGCCCACATCTTTTGAGATATTTTTTTGAAAATTGGAAATTACCCTTTTAATATCATTACAGACGTCTCCTTAAAATTTCTGTAGCGTACCATAGCGGGTTTTAGGTGTGAGCAGTAATGGGTTAATACAATAATAAAAAGTTGTATTATAAAATTCAAGGCATATATTATAAGAGTTTAACTTAGTAATAATAATAAACAAAACTAAACACAGCCAAAAATAATTAGCTTAACCTAAAAATAGTCTCGTTTTTTTTGCGGCAAAAAAAGTGAACTGAATACTGTAAAGTTACAATATATGTACATAAACTAAATTAATATTCATTACAGTTTTTCTTTACTTTCCTTTGGGCTTCTGGACCTCACTTACTCTTCTAGGTATGTATTCTGCAACATTTTTTGTAAATTCTGGAGAGATTTTGCTCCATTCTTCAATCAAAGCCTTATTTAGGTCGTCCTTGCTTGAAATGTCCCTCTGCCTGATTTTTCGGTCAAGGTGCTCCCTCAGATGCTCGATTGGATTAATATCAGGGGTCTGTGGAGGGTTATACAGAGTTTTGGTGTTCGATATAACAGCCATTCACAAACAATTTTGGACTCATGTTTAGCCCTTTATAGCATCTTGTAACATATCTGTAACAAACCGGTTTTATGCTCACAATTGTTCGTATGAACATAGAAACCATATTTATATTAATGTTACAACACTGGTACAACCCGGTTTGAACACTTATTGTACCACTTGCTGTCCCACGTGTTTTGATCAGCTGTTTAAAATGTTTGATTTCAAAGTTGTGCTGATCGTGTCAAGCCTCTATTGTGTAATTTTTCAATAATTCAAAAAAAATATAAAAAGTGTAATTTAACGTTTGTTTTTTTTTTTGTGGAGTTCGAAAGGCAACTTCATTGTTTTGAACTATAATTATTAAACAGCTACAATATTTATATTTTTGCTATGTGCAGGTAATAATGCTTTGTGACATATCTGCAACATTGTGTTATAACGTGTATTTTTTTAGTATGACTAATATAAAACTGACAGAGGATGAAATCGAAAATATTCTTATGGATTACGAAGAAAGCGTTGATGGACTTGATTTTGATGACGATAGCATTGCAGATCCAGACTTTGACCCCACTGATTTGGATGATTTGTGTTTTGAAAACATAATAGAAGATGACGAATGTGAAGATAGTTTGCCGATTTTGCCCATGGCCGTCAGTGAAAGTAATGTGCAGAGTGCTCCAGGATCATCAGGAAATAGAAAAAAATCTAAAATTAGTGTGCTATGGAAGAAAAAAAACCTATCTTTGAACGAACATCAACTTCGTTTTACAGGAGACGAGACTCTAGATAGCAATATTTTAGACCTAGATTCTCCTGCTCAATTTTTTTTCCAAATATTTTCGAAGGAGCTCATTACATATATATATCGGAACAAACAAATTTATATATAGTTGCTAAAGATCCTAGCAATGCATTTCGTGTCTCGGAAATTGACATACAGCAATTCATTGGAATAGTGTATATAATGTAGTTAGTACATTTGCCAAGAGTAACAAAGCATTGGAATAATTGCATAGGCACTACTTTGATCAAGGAAACGATGCCATTGAATACTTTCGAAAAAATTAGACCGTTTCTTCATTTCAACGACAATTCCCAAATGCTACCGCGCTCACATCCTGACCATGATCGTTTGTACAAAATACGGCCAGTGATTCTAAAATAGAATGAAAGTTGTCAGAAAATCGCATTGGAAAAATACCTTTGTGTGGATGAACAAATATGTTCTATTAAAGCTAGACATATGTAACTTGAAGAGGTATAATCCCAAAAAGCAAATAAATGGGGATATAAAATTTTTGTTCTTTGCGGTGTAAGCGGATTTGCATACAACTTTGAGGTTGAGACAGGCGCAGAAAATATTGTGGGACCAAGTGAACCAGATTTAAGAGCTGCTTCCAACGTTGTCATGAGATTATGCCGGATTGTTCCAAATCAAATGCAGTATAGAATCTACTTTGACAATTATTTCACTTCATTACGCCTTATAGAACTTTTTTCCAAAAGGGGAATACATAGTCTCGGAACAATTCGACGAAACAGAATACCTGATTGTAAACACGAAGGAGAGAAAGCGTTATTGAAGAAGGAAAGAGGATACTCAGAAGAGTTCGTCGGTAACATTGAAGAAGTAGATATATCCACTGTGGCTTGGAAGGATAATAAGATTGTCACTCTGGCTTCTAATTTTGTTGGGGAGCAACCCAAATCCAATGTAAAACGCTATGATAAAAAAAAATAAAAAGTATTACAGACAGAACGACCGCAAATAGTTTGTGAGTACAATCGCCACATGGATGGAGTTGATTTGATCGACAGCATAATGGGCAGATATAAAATATTATTGCGAAGTAAGCGTTGGCATATTCGACTGTTTTACCACTTTTTAGACCTAGCCATGTCTAATGCATGGCTGCTATATAGGAGAGTGCGCAAAGTAAATAACATTGAAGGACAACATTTGTCCTCAGTCGATTTTCGTCAGGAGGTTGCTACAGTGTTATGTAAAATAGGAACAAAGTCCGTTATAAAAAGACGAGGAATTGAGGAAAAAATTCAAACAAAAAAAACATAAGGGACCAACACAGTATGTTCCACCGATGCCGATAAGACAGGATCAAATTGGTCATTGGCCAGAATGGGCAGAAAAACGGATACGATGTAAGCTACCAGGATGCAATGGGGTATCACAAACTGTGTGTATTAAATGTGAAGTAGCTTTATGCTACAATAAAAATAATAATTTCTTCAAACTATTTCATACTACTTAAACATAAATTTCAGACATATTAACACAATGTGACATGTATGTTACAAACCCTTAAAATAGGATAATATCTTTTTAAGAATAAAATATTGAAAAACCAAAATATACGTGTTTGTTTATTTGCTGAAAGCTATGCAAAAAGCCAGTCATTGTATTAAATGATGAAGTTGAGTTATAAAGGGTTAGGATCGATATCCTGTTGAAATATTCAGTTTCCTGATATGCCTAATTTTTCAATGCTTTGAGCAACGCTATTTTTTAAAATGTTGAAATAAACCAATTGGTTAATCGTGGACTCAATAAAACCAGACCATAACCGATCCTCCACCGTCCTTTACGGTGTTGGTAACACACTTATCATTAAAGGTTTTATTTTTGATCACCAAATTTTACGAGATTCTTTCGATTCAAGTATTTCGAATTTGCTTTCGTCCGTATAAAAAATATTTTCCAAGAAGTTTTCAACCTGATTTGTATACTTTTTTGCAAATTCCAAGTTCATCTGTTGATTCGCCTTTGATGCATAGGGCATTTGGCGTAGTACTCGTTCATGCAAACCGCTTTTGTGCAACGTTCTCCTGACACTGGCACTTACTGGTTTACCCGATGTCTTCCCTATATCTTTTGATATTTGAACAGCGTTTGAAGCTGGATTTATTTCTACTTCCCGTACTATTGATGGCGCTTCAGTGTTAGTAAAGCGCTTTGTTCGGCCCGGTGGTTACGAATTTTCAACAGTCTGATGTTTACATGTTTATCCATAATTTTTTTATTGTGTAATAGTGTCTTCCAACTATTTCTCTGATTTGTCGCAAAGATTTGCCTTTTTTATGCAAATTTTTTAACGTTTCATTGGTTGTTCGCTTACCCATTACAAATTTTGATATTTGATTTTGACTTAACCTCAAAAAATACAATAATGATATGAAAAATATGTTTTACTACACTCACTCTCTTGAATGGTAACGGTTTCCAAGGGATATTTGGCGCTTCCCCGAAATAAGTATTAAAAGCAAACAACGGTTGTTGCCACTGTTTACTTATTTTTGACGTTCACAGTATGTAAAATACATATTACAATAAAGCCTTCATTTTATTCATATCTGGAAAATTATTCTAATTTGTTGCTTTATATTCACATAAATCGCGTTAAAATTATGAACGAAGATTATTATAACCTTTAAAATTTAGCGATCTGTTGTCTAGTAATTATTAAACGTTTAATGAAAATCACTTGGTTTAAGTACATTTTCAACCTGAAATCAACAAAAATCTTTGGTTACATCAAAGGTATAACCCTACATAAATAAAAACATGTTCACCACCAGGACTTGAGTTTAACGGTTCAGTTTGTATGACAGCCTTTTGCTATTGGACGGTTCCGAAAAAACACTGTCTCTTTGAGAGAAATGAAAGTGAGCAATATTTTAAAAAGGTAAACTGTCACTATTCACACAAAATACTATATTTGTCTTGTTTCATTTTTTTGTTATGTAACTATATTATTTTACCGTTATTTCTGATCCCATTGAAATAAGGGAGTGGGCGTCCGAAAAACTTCGTCACGAACGACAAATTAAACGGATGTGGACTACGCATCGCTTTCAAGAGGCTGGAAACCAATTTAATATTTTACAAAACTACTCAAATTTAATGTATTTGGACCCGATGAAAATGCAACAGTGCGAAGTAGGAAAGGAGAGCGTTTTTTGGAATGATGTGTTTTACCCACTGTAAAGCTTTCGCCCAATATAATGGTGTGAGGGCTGTAACCAAGTTTGATGTTGGATAGCGTTTTATTATTTACGTATCTGTAGATACCGAAAAATACATTGTGCGAACATAATCAATTAGTTTCAGATGATTCAGCCCCTTGCCAAAGAGCCGAAACGGTAACTAAAGCATACATATATTGAAATAGATTTATCAATAATTCGTTATAAACACTTACAGCATAAAACCAAAAAGGCTTTTATGGAGTTGAGTCTCTCATGTGACCAGGAAACAGTCCAGATCTCAATCCAATTGAGAATTGCTGGGCAAAAGAATATGAGAAAATTGTCTAAAAATCTAAATCAAATGGAAAAAATTTTTGAAGCTGTGTGGAATGAATAATTAATAAAACTTTGAATCTATGCGAAAGCGAATTTATTAGAAGTTATTAGAAGGAGGAGGTGCATGGTTTTTTTTCACTGTGTGTACATACAGACAGGCAGACGGAGACTGCTTAATCGATTCAGCTCGACGCTGATCATCAATATATATATATATATATTATATAGAGACTACGATGCTTCTTTCTGAAGCGGGTCGAGTATAAGGTAGCATAAAAAGACTTTGGTTTCATATTCCAACTGACTCACGTTGACTGAGGGACATTTCGAAATATAATAAATGCAATCCGATTTCCAGTTTTAACTTGGGTTTATAAAACCAGGTAATTTTAATATCACAAACATTATTTTTGAGCAAATTTATTGAAAGACCTATTCGTTTAGGGCAATGATTACTGATGATAAATTTTTTATAACTTTCAGCCTTCTGTAAATAGTATCGCCTATTTGGTTAGGAAATAGTAGGAATATCTGTATTCACTTAAGAAACACATATCTTACAAAGGTCAAATGGCTTTTGCAGCAAGCTTTATATCAGTAACTCTTCCGCAGACTTTTAAAAAATCAATTTTGGTTGGTGATTGGTTGTCCATACACTTGTCAATGATTGTAAAATAACATTAATTAGAGAATTAAGTATTCAGTAGGACATTGTCGAGTTTTTGTCATATACTTGGCTAACATAGAGTACTTTATATCAGTAGCGGTGTTAGGGTAGGGCGCGGTTGGGCGACTGCCTAGGGCGCCGGTCAGCTCATGCTCATAGTTCGATGTCTGCTTAGTCGTAAATCCCCTAAATTAAGCGGATTTTTTTATGTTAGCAACACTTGAATGGAACGCACTATTCAATCTGTTCAATCGGAGTTCATTTTACGGCGAATTCCCAATCATAGAAAAACACATTGTCTATCTCCTTTCAACTTTTTGGTTAAAAAGAGCTTGCGTTATTTTAGCGAAGCGTAACAAACTCAGCTCATTCGCATTATAAATCGGTGCACATTCAAAACAATTATTTTAAAACAAACAGACGCGAAGTAGTAACCAGGCGGTCCATGTTCCATTGCGAGGCTATGTTCGTCACTATCCGTTTCTACTATCGAGTGACATTAGTTTTATTTAAAAAGTTGTATGGTGTAAAAGAATATACTTATTTGTTTTTTGTCGGATTATTTTACTAGGTAAGTACTTTATCTATAATTATTATAATACTAGCAAATACCCGGCGTACTTTGTTACGCCGCAAAAACTAAAACGATGAGGGTATTGGAAAGAATTTAATGTAGTTTAAAATGCAAATGAAAGAATACCTTTATTCGTACATATAAACACACATACATGAGTATAATGTGTAACTTATGTTAGACTTACAAATATTTACTACCCATATTTGAATTAATTGCAAACACTTTTAAATTCATTAGCGTTATAAATAATTTGTTTATTAAATTCTTTTTTACAGAAAAATTAAAAATAGATAACAAAAAGGTAACAATTCAAAACTCTTACATAAAATAAATAGGATTGTATAGAGTAAATATTAATTCAAGATATGAAATAAGGTATACTATAATTGATGTATTTTGGAACAATAACCAAAAAGGATATATTTTAATTATTAAAAACTTCAGTGAATACAACATTTTTTGTTTTATTTCCATTGCCAGAAATGAGAACAGTTTGGTTTTGCGGGGAACCAATTCGTGACAGAACCACATATAATTGACCGTGAGAAAATACTTCGTTTCGAAGATCTATGCCAACAGTATTAAATGTTTGCCCTTGGGACTTATTAATGGTAATCGCGAAACACGTCTTAACGGGGAACTGTACTCTTTTGAAACTAAATGGAAGATCTGTAGGTATCATTGGTATCCGAGGGATCATTGTGCTTTCGCCTGCTGCAGGTCCGGTTAAAATGTTTGCTTGAATTATATTAGCCATCAATTGCGTTATCTTCAGTCGAGTGCCATTACATAAATTGGGAGGCTTAAGATATCGTAGAAGGATTATTGGCGTACCAATTTTAAGTTCTAGTTGAAATGGAGGTAGTCCCGAGGGATTAAGAGAGTTAAGAAACTCCGTTGGATAGTGAACAACGTCTCCTTCATCTGTCACTGTGTCAAAAGAATTGTAAATTTTATATTCCGATAATATTCTTTGACAAACGGCTTTGTTAATTTCGTCTGCAGCGGAATTCGTCGAAGTAATTATAGCTCGCTCATATAACCACTTAGAGTCCTTGTGGTGCAAATTAATAATATCTGGATATACGTTATCAATAAGTTGGTCAACTGTTCTAACACAGGTTCCTGCAATATCTGGCATTATTACATAACCATCTTTGGTGACAGATTTGCAACCGTTACCTATTTTAAGTAGGAACTTTGCAAACCGATTGGATGGTCCAGCTCCACAAAGCTTTATTCGCATATTGGCAGTCAATTTTAATTTTTGTACATGAGACCACAATTCCGATTTCTTTATGCACGCGTTAACAATATCTGCTCTTGTACCCTTAGGAACCACCGGTAGAGTTTGTCTAAAGTCTCCTGTGAATACGAATGTAACTCCACCCATTGCCGCATGCGAAGATCTTAAATCTTTAAGAGTTATATCGACCGCATCGATATGACACTTATGAGACATTGTGCACTCGTCCCATATTATTAGCGATGCTTTCTGAAGTATTTCGGCCATAGGGCTATTTTTCTTGATCGAACAAGTACACCTTTGTTCCGGTAAAAAACTAAGTGGTAGCTTAAACGTAGAATGAGCAGTTCACACAGAAGAGTAACAGCAATACCTGAAGAAGCAACTGCAACAGCAATTTTGCCTTTACCACGAACTTTAGCTAAAATTAGTGAAGTTACGAAGGTTTTGCCTGTCCCTCCTGGCGCGTCTATAAAAAAACATTTCCCATATTATTATCCACACTTGGAATGATCTTATCGTATATTATTCGTTGCTCTGACGTTAGCTTTGGTTCATTTGCTAGTAAAAATTGCTGTAGCTCATGGGTATTATACGTTGTTTCCCGCGTGTAACAAATGGGGTCTAAGTTTGAGTTACTTCGATTTGGTTCAGGCAAACCGAAATCCTTTAGGTGTTTTTCTCCGTAAGAGAAAACTAAATTCTCAAGTAAAATTAGTCCTATATTAAAAATGTCACCAGTAAACTCCATCTCAGGATCATTACTACTCTCGCGCATATTATGTAAAATATCTGCACATAAATCTTTGCGGAATAAATTCCATAATCCTTCCGGATCAGAAATTTCACAATAAATAAGCATTATCGCAAAAAGCTCTCGCATTTTGCATGCGCTATCAGAAATGGTGGCATCAAACAATGTATTCTTCCAGTGGCTATCGTCCTGTAGCAATTGTCGTGCTCGGCAAGCCGCCTGATATGTTGAATATAGTTGACCATCTACTCGCCGTAAATCAGTGAAGATGTCGGTCCTCGAACGTGATGCAGCAATAGTCTAAGGTAGAAGCATTCTGAGTAATTGGGATGTATTGTGTATACCCTTCCTAACGCAGTATCTCGGTTAATACCGGGATGATTAGGGACATTCTGTCCACGTTTTCTACGTTGCCATTTTTTATTAGTCCAGGTGTAGAATGTGGGTACTTCAGAATACAACAAAGTTTTTGCAAACTTATCAACGGAACAAAGGGAAAAAAATGCTGTCAAAGTTGTTTGTGGTGGTTGCTGTAGCACGTGTTCAACATTATTCGGTGTGAAGTACACTCTTTGTCCATTTTCTAAGTGAACAGATAAATGTACAACTGTTGGGAAACGCTCATGAACCGAAAATCCCAATAACCTCCAAATACCCTCCGATGTACTTAGATATTGTCCATTCAAAATATTTTGCACCTCGTCTTTATTGTTCTGAACAGAAAAGGTCGCTGCGTCGCTGCCTTTGTTGACATATTTACAAATGTATTTAATTGCTTGCACAGAATGGCAGTACTCTACATTGATGTGGGCGGAGAAACACATGGAAAGAACGGGGCAATATGGAACAATCCATCCATTGTCGACTTTGTACCCAGAGGCAAGTAAATGGGTATGTCCGCCATCCGCTGGAGACTTTCGCCTATATTTTGGATATCCATCTTCTCCGGTCTGAGTATGCTGCAGAAACTCGCGCGGGTATCTTTTTGAGCATCGTCCATTCGACATGCAGGGTGCTGATGGGTTATTAGACCCACATGGACCGTGGATCATATTTTTAGTAACAATATCATACAGCAAAGGATCTACTTCTTTATTTGGAATTTCCGCTGATATAATCCGATCCATTTCATCGGGTAGAACTTTGTCTGCTAGCCAAATTAAAATATGCGCGTGAGGCAAACCCCGTTTTTGCCATTCAACTGTAAACATATGGCACCTAACTTTCCCAAAAATTTCTTTTTTCGTAATTATACTCATGAGTTGATGTAGTTTGAAATGGAATATTCTTGAAACAATGTCATGGTCGTTGATTTGGAAACAATTCGTTTTTGATATCACTCCATTCTGGATTACATGTAAAAGTTACAAATAAGTCAGGTCTACCATAACGACGGACATATAAGAGTGCATCTTGTGTCCGTTCATGCAAATATCGAGGTGAGCCAGTAAACGAAGAAGGCAAAATTACCAACTGGCCAATATTTTCGGGGTTGCGATCTTCGTTAAGCGCATCTCTTAGGTGTTTATAATTTTCTGCACGTAACGTCTTTTGATGTCCTCGTATAAAATTCAGCCTTTCCGTAATCATTTTAGCAGCCATGTCCACACAGTATTGGTTGAAGAGATATCCATACCTATGAATCGCATTAAAGCTATCTTCCCTTACCATAATTCTATATGCGTAAAATTGAATACAGGAAATTTTTTTTTTGTGGAATAGGCGCCCCACTGTTTGGACAAGTTTGCGGTATATTAATACAATAACCGTCCTCACCATTCAAAAATATAAGAGGGTACTGCAAGGGATCATATGAACGATGAAGTTCTGATACCCTATGGAGAGTGTTGTCACGTGAATGTAAAATAATATCACGGGGGCCAGAATTTTCGTTAACCATCAATACTGCGACCTCATCTGCGACGGGGGCATTATAGCGGCCATAATGTTCATTAGCGGGGCGCTTGTCCGCATGGATTACAACCTTATAATTATTCGAATTAGTGGGCATACGGTATATAGATGTCTTGAAACTTCAAACATACACATTATTTACTCGAAGAATTTCTTGAATTGATTTCAAAATGTCTCGTTGAAGAGTTGGTGTAGCACTTTGACGTAAAGAAAGTTGTTCCTCTTCGGACGAAAAATATATTTGCAAAAATTTTGGTATTGTGTTCGGCGCTGGCAATAAACTCCCAATAGCGTGGTAAATTTGCCCATGTATTTTAAACGTTGGCATGAAATTACCCTCCCTAACTTCATTACCACCAAACGAAGTCATAGCGAAACAACCATTGTATTTTCTTATATTTTTTTTAAAGTGACTGGACGCCTGATGCTCGCCTGTAAGCAGCGCTTTGATTGGCTGCGGAGGCTCACTTATATCTAATAGTTTTACATGGCCCTTGCTACAACACATACCTGGTGCCTCTTTCACCCACTTTTTAGCCTTACAAAAATTGCAAATGACATTCATTCGACCAATGAATAAAAGGGAATGGTCCAAATAATTACAATCCGGTTTATAGTTAAACGCTGATTTGAAAGCAATCGCCCCTTGTCTATTCTGCATCATTCGCAACCTTACATTCTCTACGCGATTTGCACTCTCATCGACCGTCTCATTTCGTCTTAGCTGAATTTGCCGTCTATTTGATGAAGATCTAAATAATTGAGATTTTGCTTTTGGCATCTCTGAAAGCTTTTATTAAAACCATATATTTATTATTAACCAAATTAGTTTCGCTTAAATCTAATCTTTACCTTTTGATTTAAAGACAATAAATTTTCAATTTTACTCTACCCTTTGCAGAATACGATCATAAATACAATAAAGTTAAAAGAAACCAGCAAGTATTTCGCAGACACACATGAAAACCACACATGAAAAACCCACCTCGCGAGCCTAGAGCAAATGCTTTATTTTAAAAAAAAATTTATAAAAATCGCTTCAGAACTTTAGGAGATTAGCCGTTACAAACATTTTTCATATAAGCGATTTTATATAATTAGTATAGAGTATAGATAATTAGTATAGATGTACATGCATACATACGGCAATTTATGCGAGCATTTGATTGTGCTGTTTCACTTGTTCAGCGATCATTTATATGTATATGCAAACTTTTTTGCTTTATAATTTACTTCAATAAGTTATGTAGTAAAAGATGCGAGAGATGGAAGAGAGAGAGTGCATAGATATGTATGTACTTTACTTCAATAAGTTATGTAACTAGTAAACGATGCGAGAGATGCGAGAGATGGAAGAGAGAGAGTGCATACATACGTATGTACTTTACTTCATTACGTTAAGCTGGAAAAGATGCGCAGAGATGGAAGAGAGAGAGAGTGCGTGCCGCAAACGATAAAGGGCACACGCACACACACAAAGCGCGCTTCGCTGTAGACTGCGTTTGGTGAACGAAAAACCTTATGCTTGCAATATTTTTGGTTTTTCAAAAATTTCAACCCGAAAGAAAAAGGATTTGATTTCGGAAAATTAAAAAAATAAGTATGCCACTCGCGAGCCTAGAGCAAATGCTTTATTTAAAAAAAAAAATTATAAAAATCGCTTCAGAACTTTAGGAGATTAGCCGTTACAAACATTTTTCATATAAGCGATTTTATATAATTAGTATAG